>CM056807.1:0-25000 GCA_029852875.1 Mythimna loreyi | reverse complement strand
TCGCCTTCTTTACGAAGCGGCCTGTGGCGTCATCGGCGTCATCGGTGTAGTAGACGCAACTGACTTTATGTCTCGACACCGCCACAACCGCGTGGGAGACGCTGTCGCGGATCTGGAACCTCCTAGGTTTGGTGTTAACGATTATAACACTGTCATAGGTTAGCCCCTGAGCCTCGTGGATAGTTAGTATGCGCGAACCTTCGCCAGACCCATATCCCTGGCCGGCAAGGGAAGATTTCTCTTCTTGCGTATGAACCAGGAACAGGGTATTCTGGGCGACTCTCGGTATTTGCGCTCCTGTGTAACTTTCCACCCTCAGGGAGTGTACCCGTGACAGCGACGACTGGGAGGAGTATATACCGGAGTATATCTCACTTAGTGCGTACGCCACATCCATGGGATTTCGGTGTGTGCAGAGCAGTTCATGGGTGATACCAGCCACCAGATTTGGGCGGGTATACCTAAGCTGAAATAGGTTCTCCCTCTCCAAATATGGTAACTGGTTCACGTCTCCGACGAGAACGAGCTCGCTTGCACCAGACAACTTTGCTGCCATGACTATGGCCCCAAAGTGGTTCATCAGAGCTTCGTCTACCGTGAGGCGGTAGCATTTCTCTTGCTGACTGAACCCGTTGGATAAAATTGAGGCCATAGTGCGCACCTTTGTCTTCGCGCGATCTCTTAAGCGGTGCGCCAGCTTCTCTCTGAGATCTTTTGCAGCTTCGGTCGTCGTGGTGGCTACGACATCCGTTTTCTCGTCAAAGTGCTGCACTACCCATGTTGTCTTGCCGCAACCAGGGACTCCGTTGACCCATTTTATGCTGGGTACCGTCCAAATCCCCTCTGATGCTGGGAGTTCCGTGGTCCCGGAAATGGACTGAGCCATTTCAAGGATCCTGTCGTCCAGCATTATTTTGGTACATTTGGCGGTAACCACCATTGGGTCATCCCTTGGAGTGTTGAACTTAAGTTTCCCACTGCGTTCCGATTCCTCTTCATCCAGACCCACGAAACCGCTCGTTGCGCTGTATGCAGTCATGTACGACCCCGTCATTTCCCCAGCAATCACTTGGGACGTGGCGTTGTCGTACACAGCTGCTCCCGCTTTCTCGAGCAGTATGCTTAACAGTCTCTCATTCCGACGTTTATAGGTCAGAATGATCTTACTGCATGTCATGAGATTGACCTCCCTGGTCGCTCTCACGATTGCTACATACTCGAGAAAAGCGCTCTTCACGTGATCCGTGATGCCTGAATTCAGAGCGAGGATCGGCGGGCTGACTTGCCCTTTCTCGGCTCTTGTGGGTGTGGGAACTTGCTTTTTTGGTTCTTCAGGTTTCTTTTTGAAGAACCTTTTTAGGGCTAACTCCTGTCTTGTGGAAGGTGAGTCACGGCTTGTGCTAGGGAGCAGTGCGGTGAGGAAGGTGTCGATGGCTTTCAGGCGACTCCTCGACTTGGCCCGGTCCTCAGGGCTGATGGTGTTAGCCTGCTCCTTTGCAGCTTTTTCAGCATCTGCCTTTTGCTGGGCCCTTTCCGATCCGCTCAGGGTGGTGGGACTTGTCGCAGGGCTCGTCTCGTCGGCTATTGGACTTCGAGGAGCTTTGAGGAAACTCAGGCTCTCTCCTCTGTCCTCGTAGACGATGACCTTATGACGTTCTGAGGCCTTCAGACAGCCTAAGCGGTCTGCGACGTCTCCTCTTTCCCAACCCACAGCCATCGCGTCTACACTTATGGTGCGGGGCGCGATTGGTGTGTGTTCTCCTGTTTCCCTGATCTTCTGGAGCAATGAGCTTGCCTGAGCAAATGGAGTCTCCACTCCCCACTCGAATAGTGCTATCGTCTTGCCTTTGGATCGCACTAAACGGCATCGGTGAGTGGCTATTTCCACTTGAGGCAGTGCAGCGTACTTGCTGCCTTTCATGCTCGCTTTAGTAGTGCTCCCATTGATCAGGGCGGCAAGGCCTGGCGAGATGAATATACGGGCCCCAGCTCGGCTTGAACCTACGCAGAAGCTTATACCCAGTTTTTCCGTGTCCCTGTTCATGAACAGGGCGACTCCACGCAGTTTTATACCTGGTGTTCCGTGTCCGGCACTTGCCAGGAACTGCGTGATGGGCATGGTGTTGGGAGCCAACTGTAGGCTGGCTTCTGCTGGCGCTGCTGCTGCCGTTTGGACTTGCTGTTGTTCCGTGTGTGTGTTTTGTGTTCTATTGTTTCGAGTTGATGTTGTGTTGTTTGGTGCTGTCTGTGTGTTAATTGTCGTTGTTGTTGTTGTTGATGGTGTCGTGATGGTCAGTGTATTCGGCTCAGATGGCAGTCTGTTTTGTGCGGTCGGGGTTTTATTAGCCCTAGCCGCGACTGAGGCAACTTTGCTAGCGAACTCCAAGAATGGTGTCCTGGTAGCTGGACTCTCCATGACGATTTGGAGTGTCGACTGGCTAAATTGGATGTCGATCTTTTGTTCCAGCTCCATTCTGTCGCGACAAAACCTTGGGCATTCAAATAGTAAGTGCCATACGGTTTCATCGCAACCAGGGTCGCATATGCACGAGGGACTATCTTTAAGGTGGAAACGGTGGAGATACGCTGAGAATCCTCCATGCCCTGTTAAGATTTGTATATGGAGCGGCGTCAGGACTGCGTCTCTGAGTGTTCTTTTCGCCGCTAGGACGTCAGGGAAGAACACTTTTGTCACCGCTCCAGTACTGGAGGACTCGTACCGCGCTTGCCACTTCTTGATAGTCCCCTCCCGTATCATCCTTCTCACGAATGATACGGGGACTTTGTTGTAGTCCACTGCCGTCGCCTTCAGCGCTGCCTCCTTTGCTAGTACATCCGCTCTCTCATTCCCTACAGTTCCCACGTGAGCCCTTAGCCAAAAGAACCTCACCTCTCTGCCCTCCTCTCGGATTTTGCGAAGGTCCCTCTTTATTTGTAGTGCCAGTTGGTGAGTGACCGACGGACTCCTCAGCAGGTCGAGTGATGATCTTGAGTCACTCAAAATGCTTACAGAGGCCGCCTTGGATTCTCTCGCCATCCTGACAGCTCTGAAGAGAGCGTACATTTCCGATTGGAACACCGTGTTGTGAGGCTCCAAGCCAAAGGTACTGAACTTTAACTCCTTCCCATTCTCCCACCAGGTTAGGGCAGCTCCTACTTTCCCCTCTATCTTGCTGCCGTCGGTATAGATTTGGGGGCCAGTTATATGATGGAGTAGCTGGGTTTCGGGAGTCAAGTCCTCTAGGCGTGTGTACTCAGTTATTGTGAGTCTCGCCGGGTGAGGGTTTTTGGAGTGGGGCACGTTGCGCTCCAGCTCACAACCCGGCGGTATGAACTCTTGGGAATGACCCTTCTTGATCTTGAAAAGGGTTGCCGCCTCGATTACCCGGAGGTCAAGGGGGAGTTGGCCAGACAGGATGAGCGCCGATGTTAGAGACACCGTGCGATATGCTTTGCAGATCTTCTGCGCGAAGCCTCTCTGCAGAGAGTCAAACTGATTTCTCGTCATCAGTTTCTCTGCTGCAGGCTCCCAGGCACTCGCTGCATACATCACGATAGGCTCTATCACCGACACGTATATCGTTCTTATGATCTCTCGGTTAAGACCCCAGGTCACCTTTGCCGCGCATGCCAGTTGCTTGTAGATGTCTGCGGCTTTTTTGCAGGTCGCAGACACGTGCGCGTTGAAGGTGAGTTTGGCGTCTATTGTGAGACCCAGCAGCTTGACCTCTTGGACCAGGTCCAGCCGCGTGCCAGACATATGGAGTACAGGATCGTCGTACTTGAGCTTCCTCGTAAGCACCATCGCACTAGTCTTGTGCGCAGCGAAACGTAGCTTATTTTGGAAGCCCCATTTCGCAACCATGTCCAGCGCGCTGTTCGCTGATTGCTGCAGGGGACCGGTTGAAAAGTCTGAAAAAACAAGAACAACATCATCCGCAAAGGCTTGGATGTAAACCCCCATACTTGCCAGTTTGTGCAACAGTGGGTCTAGGATAAGGTTCCAGAAGGTCGGTCCGGCTATTGAGCCCTGGACGCATCCTTTCGTGGTACCCTTTTCGCTAGACGCTCTGGCGTAATTGACCCTGATGTTTCGGTCTTTCAGGTATGAGGCGACGAGAGCGTACAAGTTCTTGGGACATTGTTTAGCTACCATCTGTCTTTTCAATGCAGGCCACCATGCGTTATCGAAGGCTCCCTCTATGTCCAAAGATATCAAAAGCACTATTTTCTTTGCTTTGATTTCGGCGCGTATGTGCCCCATCAAGTCATAGAGGGCGTCTTCGGTGCCGCGTTGTGGCATGAAGCCGTATTGATTTTTGTGGAGTGTCGGCAGGAAGTGCCACTGAAGTCGGCCAACTAGGAGCTTCTCGACTATCTTGCCCAGAACCGAGAGTAGACCAATTGGTCTGTACGACTTTGGATTGGTGTAGTCGTCTTTTCTTGGCTTGCGGAGTATGCACACGTGGGCGACCTTCCATTGCTTGGGGAAATGGGACAACGATAAACACTTGTTGGCCATCGCTAAGAACAGTTCCCTGTCGCAGTTTATTGCCGCTGTGCAGATGTCCGCTGTTAATCCATCGGGACCGGGAGCTTTCTTCGGATTTTGGTTCTGAAGAACCATTTCCAGCTCCGCGATTGTGAATGGTGGATCGTCAGCAGACAGTCCTTGGGGGTACTTCTGCTCCGCAAGCTTCCTCAGGGCAGTGTGGTAAGGCTGTTCGGCATCAGTTGAGTCGTCAGGGTAAAAGGTTTTTGCCAGGAGGTCCGCGGACTGCTCAGGACTGAGCGTCTCTCCCGCGGTGTTCCTTAGCAAGATGTCTTCCTGCCTCCTGGATGTCTTCCTTAATACCCTGTATATGCCGTCCCACATGCTCTCTCGGTCCTGTTTTGTACAAAACTCCTTCCAGCTGGCCGTCGCTGCTTCCGTGGCTGCTGCAGTATATTTGTTTTTGGCCACGACGTACTCTTGGATGGTGAAGTGTCTCCGACTCGCGGCTGCGTTCCGGATCCTCCTCTTTTTGGTCATTGTGTCTCTTTTGAGACGGTCTAGAGAAGAGGACCACCATGGAGGCTTGAAGTTTTGCTTCGGCGATCCCAGTTTTGGAATCGCTTCCTCGCACGAGCGGTGGATGCTATCTATGTAATTTGTAATGACCAATTCCAGATCCTGCTGGTCCGAGACGCTTGAGACGTTGGCTATAGTTAATTGGTGTTCTGCCAAGGTGGTTTTCAGGTGTGTACAGAAAACGGACCACTTCGCCTTCTTGGTGTTGTATATGCGCGTCGAAATCGGCCTTAGAGGTTCCAGAGCTTTTTCGAGGCGCAACGAGAAGGTAATTGCATTGTGGTCCGAGCTAGTTACGTTTCTTTGCACTCGCCAGTCTTCGATTTTGCCTAACAGCGACAGGCTGCAGGCCGTCACGTCGACTATGCTAGTGCACCACCTATCACCTCTATAGGTCTCAAACGTTGGAATTTGGCCAGTGTTCAGGATCTGGAGATCCCGCTCGTTGAGAAAAGCATTATACGCTGCCCCACGGTGGTTTTCGGAAACACTTCCCCACCATTGGCTCCAGGCGTTTATGTCTCCTCCCACCAGAATGTTGTGTGTGTGTAATTTTGTGATAGTGTTGTGTGTTTGAAGTAAATAAGGTTCGATCTCCTGGTCACCCTCAAAATAAACCGATATCACTCCGAGACTCAGCTGGCCCACCTTTAGCAAGACAGCGGCGATATTCTCGGTTACAAGTTGAGGGTCGTGAATGACCTGCAAATTGCTCCCGAAAACCACTATTGCTGCCTTAACTGGTTTTTGACGGTTCAAGCTGCACTGGATGACTTGCGTGCCGGGGTATTGTTTCATCACACCTGCTCCTCCTACATAAGGCTCTTGAACAAGTGCTATTGAAACCCCCCTTGCCTGGGCCGCCAGGTGAAGTTCTTCTGTGGCCAGCTTGGAGCGCTGGAGATTGACTTGGATGATTGGCAATCTCGCTATCGGTCTAGTTGAGTGTTCGAAGGTGACTGTTTGACTACTCGGTGTGTTCTCATGGTCGCCCTTAGCAATAGGAAACGCGCGACCTAGCTATGCCATCCCATTTTTGGCGTTCCTGACACTCTTCGCTAAATGCGGTGTGTGCCAGGTCGCAGCCCGTTCTCTTCGCAGTTTTGCAGTTGGCACAGGTGGGTTGCTTACCACCTGCCCGACTGGGGCAGTCCCTCCCATTGTGCTCGCCGCTACAGTAGCCACAGGTCTCTTTTTCGGCCTTGCATATGGACTTGTTATGTCCATACCCAAGGCATTTTGTGCACTGTACCAGGGGGGACTGGTCCTCTATCGAGCATCTTTTGATGCCGATGTGCACTTTCTGCACCTGCGTGAGGCACTGCCAGAGCTTCGGAGAAAGCTCTAAGACAGGATGACATTCGTGGGGGTTTCGTGCGCGCTTCCTATAACGCATCTTGACGGTCTGCTCGTCCACAGCGACGTTCTGCAGAAGGTGTTTATTCTGCGCCTTCAGGAGATCAACGATCTCCCCGTCACTGTAGCTGGACAGCACGCCTTTTATGCAGACCATGGGGTTCTGAGGTTTGGGTTCCTGGACCTTGAGCCCGCTATTCACTTTGAATTGGTCTTTGACCAAATTCAAGTCCTTTTTGGTTGCGCATCTAAGGACCACTTTCTGGTTCCGCGCCTTCCGGACCGTGTCTACGCGGGCCCCACTGGTTTTGAGGTCCAGGGCTACCCTGATCCTTTCAATGACATTATCTCCGGTATGTCGGGGGTCTGTCGATGAGATGATCAGGGTGTGGTTTGGTTGAGGTGGTTTTGGGGGCTTTGGTGTGCTGGCTACTTGAGCAAAGGTTTTTGGACCCTGCTGTTGTTGGGTCGGTCTATCCACTTTGCTCAAGTCCGCCACCCCTTTCTCGATGTTCTGGAGGGTCTTTTTGACCTCCACGACTGCTAACTCCGCATCCAGGCTCGGCACTGCCGTCGTCTGGACGCTCGGTTCCTTGTCGCGCAGTACGCGAATGTCCGCTGAGACCATCTCCAGTCTTTCAGAGATTGGTTGCAGGTGTTTTGAAATATTTATTTGGTGCTGTGGTGGTTGTGGTGGGGGAGCCGTAGGTCTGTTTAACACCTCCTGGAGCAGGGACTGCAGCTTGGCAAATTCCTCCTCGAATTTCTGGCTCGTGAGCAAGTTTGTGTCCGACACGGGGCTGCTAGGGGTTGTTTTTGGCTGTGCAAGGTCCGCTTTGATTTTATCAAGCACCTTGCGAAGCACGTCTAGCTGATTGGAGACGGTGGTGATTGTCGTCTCCATGCGTGACAGGCCTTCACCCATGGAATCCCGATTGAGATCCCCCGGTGCCCTTGTCACGCTCAGCCTGGTCTTTTCGTGCTCTTTTATGTTTTGGAGGTTGGTCAACCTGACCTCCTCCTTGACCTCCTTGATGCCCTTGAATGCTTCAAGGGTCTCGTGGCCCAGCCATTCTCTAATCCCCCTTGCTTCCTTTTTTGTGTCGGACAGGTCCGAGCGCATGAGGGAGAGCTCAACTTTTAGCGCCATAACGTCCCGAGTGTGAGCCCTCTCGACCTGCACAAGTTCTTTGGCGTGTCGAGAGCGCTCCTTCTCGAGATTGTATTTATGGCGCGCTCTTGAATCCGCCAAGGACAGGACGGTCTCGTAGAGTCCCTGCAGGCACTCGTACGTCGTGGCCTTGCACTCCCTTTTCATGTTTCCGGCCGCCTCTGGTGCCTCTTTGCCCTTCTGGAGCAAGTTGTTAGCCTCCCTGGTTGCGAGGTCCATCTCCACCCCAGTGCCCCTTCTCGGAGTTCGATAGAGCATGCTCTTACGCTCCGGGCGGTCGACTTGTCCCGCCGATGATGCCACCGAGCTTTCCTCGTCCGAGATGATCTGGCGGGGGGGGGAGATTCCACATTGTTCCCAGTCGATTGAGATCTCCGAGATCCTACTGCGATCTTCCGACTCGGGTGCAAGTGATGGTGTCTCTGGGACAATGATGTTCGCTGGACGTTCGGATCTATCCAGGTCAGCTGTGCCTGGCTCCGATGTCGCTTTTGAGACCTTAAGCGGCTCTGATGGACGCGCCGCTTTGTCGGAGGCGACCGATCTGGCTGCGGTATTTTTGAGTACCTTTTCCCTTAGGGATTTGGTAGCTTTCACTGTGGCCGCCTCCGTGGTCGGTTTGCGGGAGGCGGAGGTGGAGGTGGATTGCTTAGATGACATGTTTGATATGTTATGACAATTATAATATATAATAGAGCTGTAACAATACTACGATCTAGTTAACTTAAAACTATGCTTGTGATATTTCTTTTTTTTTTTTTTTTTTTTTTTTTAATTTATATATATATTTTAGAACAATGGACTCACGGCCGCTTCAGCTGGTGGTCTGCTTCTGCTGTCCAGTGAGGAGCCCGATACTGTCAGAACTCGATGGTCTGAGTCCTGTGTGCGCGCTGGTGTTGGTGTCCAAAGAGAATCTGGTCGCCGCAGGATAAATTCTCGGAGGTGGTGTCGAAAATGGAGATTCTGTAGGGGCCAGATGACAGGACTCTTCTTGCTCTTTCAAATGAGCCCAAACTCGGTCTTCTAGCTCCAACGGTTGCAAAGTTAGGACACGGGGGGGTGAGGTAGCCCTGAGAGGGGGGTCGGGGGGGGAAGGTTTCGTGGGGAGTTCCGGGGGGGTGAGGGGGCGGGGGGCGGGGGGGGGAAGGTCTCGTGTGGGGTCCGGGGGGGTGAAGGGGTGGGGGGGGGGGGTAAGTAGCGTTGAGGGGGTGAGGGGTGGGTTACAGGGGGTTGATAATGGGGATGACAGGACCACGTGGTGGCTCTGGCTGGGACTTTGGGTTTCGAGTCGGATGAGCCCAAACTCGGGGGGGGTATGAGGAAGGGTTAAGGAGTACCCTCAGGGCTTACCTGATGCTGTGTGGTGGAGTCGTCAGGCTGATGCGTCTTCCGCAGGCAGATTCCTCGGACGGCTTCGGAGTCTCCAGTCAGGTCTGGGATGGATGGTTTTACGTCACGCCTCGTGTCGTAGAAACACGCGGTACCAAAGTGAGGTTATCTCACACCTCAATTCCACGTGTTTTGGCGATTTTCGTACCTTAATAACTCCAGAACCAGTGATCCGATTTCGATGATCCAGGTGTTGTTGGATAAGTCTCTGCCGCGTCTCACAGGATTATTGTTTGTGGCTTGACGGCACTAACCTTTGCAAAGTTATTTGATCCCAAACTTCCGGTCTTCCTGTGTCGCAACCCGTTGTCGCAGGAACTTGCCCACACGAATCCTGGTCAATTGGCAAACCTCAATTCTAGTGAACACTTTTTTGCGCACTTAGCTCAACGCGTTGATTTTTAGCGAATTTTTTACGCGGAGCTGATGTTGTACGTGTCGATTTCGATCGGTTACTGGGTTAGGTTAGGTTAGGTTAGGTTAGGTTAGGTTAGGTTAGGTTTTTTTTTTTTTTTTTTTTTTTTTTTTTTTTTTTTTTTTTTTTTTTTTTTTGCTTTCTCTACCCCTGACATTATCAGGGTCTACTATGACGCTAATTCTCTTTCACACCAGTTCTCGCTATTATTCCTCTCGCACTTTTATCCCGCATATTGATTCTTTCTGTCATTCTTCTTCTTTCAGTCTTTTAATGGGTGGGACTCCCATTTTCAGATTTTCCTAATCTAGCCTGACTATTTTTACATTACTTTTTATTTATTTTCTTTTTGGGTAAATAACACTCGTATGATTTTTATTTGCACAATCTTATACATAGGTCTTACTTGCTAGGGTTTACTTAATTTTATTGTTTTCTTTCTTCGCTTACAACTTTATATTCTAGGGGTACATTTTAATTCTATGCTTATTCTAGGTTCTAGGCTTATCTTCTATTTACATTTATTGTTATTATTTCGTTTTTCAATACAGTTTTTCTTATAATACTTAATATCTAATTTATCTTACTGCTCGTAACAATATTATTTACTTTTTTGTCTTCCTTTATATGCTTAACTAATATAGTCTACTATATTGTGGTTGCATACTTTACGTCTTGGTCTTGTTTCTTTTTATTACTTTTTTAACAATTTTTGTGCAGTACTCCAAAAATATACTTCTCTTTTTGCCTGTCATTATTTCCCCTATGCTATTTTCATTCAGATCTGTATCTATTTCTTGCTCTACTTGGATTCTTTCATAATCGTGTGCAGGGCAGCGCATCAGCAAGTGTGATATTGACTCTGCAGTATTAGGATCGCAAATGCACGATGGACTCTCCTTACACTTGAAACGATGCAAGTATTCGGAGAATCCACCGTGCCCTGTCATAAGCTGAGTCAGGATCCCATTTATTTGTAGCTTCCTGACTATCCTGTACGCGGCCACCGCATCTGGGAAGAACATTTTGGTTACAGAAGCCGTTGCACCGGTTTTGTATCTGCTATTCCATTCGTCAAGCGTTGCCGAACGAATGCAACGCCTGACGAATGAGACAGGGCAGAGATCGTACTCTGGCTTCTTCTTACTCGAGATGGCAGCCTCTTTTGCCAGCTGATCCACCCTTTCGTTACCCTCAATCCCAGCGTGAGCCTTGATCCAGAACAAGTCCACTACCTTGTTCTGGAGAGAAGCAGCTGTTAAATTCTCTCTCGCATCCATTGCCAGGGGGTGAAGGCAGTTGTGGTTTTTCACTGTCAAGAGGGCTGCCATTGAGTCACTGTAGATGCCAAAACTGGACGCCGTACTCTTCCGGATTTCTCCAGTTGCCTTGCATATCGCCAAGAGCTCGGCCTGGTAGACTGTGCAGAAATTTGGTAACGCCAGCTTGATGGCACGTGTTTCGGCCTCGTTGTTCCACAAGGACAACGCAGCGCCGACACGCCCTCCAATTTTGCTACCGTCGGTGAAGATCCTCACCTCCGGCTTGGCGCTGGCGTCAGCTTGCTCACGATCTACCAGAGTTTTGATCTCCATGTCGATACGCCTGGCAGGGTGCGGGGACCTCAGCGCGGGCTCCGGCCGCTCAATCTCCCTGTCCCCTAGTATCGGCAGTGACACGCCCCTCTTGGCCTCATAAAGTGAGGCCATCTCACGAACCCGGAGATCCAGAGGGAGTATCCCTGCCAACAAAAGCACTGAGTTGAGGGAGACGGTGCGATAAGCCTTGCACATTTTTTGTGCTATCCCGCGCTGCACGACGCCCAGCTGCTTTTGGATTCCCAGCTTACCAGCCGCTGGGGCCCATACGCTGGCGGCGTACAGGATAATCGGTTCCACTGTGGCTACATAAATAATTTTTATTATTTCAGGATTTAATCCCCAACTAATTCTTGCTGCCCTGCACAGCTGTTTGTAAACCGCGATCGCCCTTTGGCAGACGTTTCTAACGTGCGTGTTAAAGGTCAACTTGTCATCGACGGTGACACCCAAGATTTTAATTTCCTTGCTCATAGGCACGTCGACCCCGCCCATGCTCAGCCGTGGGGTATCGTATTTTAGTTTACGCGTGATGGTCATCGCGTTTGTTTTTTGTGGCGCGAATTTTAACTTATTATCGACACCCCACGACCGAACATGTTCGAGGGCGGTGTTTGCCTTACTCTCTATTTCGATTGCTGTGTCACCGTCGAAGACAAGGACCACGTCGTCTGCGAACGCTTGCACATAGACCTTTTTGTCAGTCAAGCTTTTTAGGAGGGGGTCTAACAGAAGGTTCCAGAAGTCCGGGCCTCCGATGGAGCCTTGTACGCAGCCTTTACTCGTGCCTTTGGAGAATTCTTCACCCGCATACCTAACCCTGACCCTTCTGTCCGTCAAGTAGCTGTCGATGACCCTCCTCAAGTTCAGCGGACACTTTTCCTCAGCCAGCCGGACTCTTATTACTGGCCACCAGGCGCTGTCGAAAGCTCCCTCTATGTCCAAGGATATTAACACGACTGTTTTTTTAAGGTCGAGTTTGCCCTTAATGTGCTTTATTAGGTCATAGAGGGAGTCTTCGGTGCTCCTCTGGGGTATGAACCCGTACTGGCGAGTACTGGTTAGGTTAGGTTAGGTTAGGTTAGGTTAGGTTAGGTTAGGTTAGGTTAGGTTAGGTTAGGTTAGGTTAGGTTAGGTTAGGTTAGGTTAGGTTAGGTTAGGTTAGGTTAGGTTAGGTTAGGTTTTTTTTTTTTTTTTTTTTTTTTTTTTTTTTTTTTTTTTTCTATTCTGCTATTGCTGATATTTATTTCAGCACTTAAAACTGTTTTATCTCTTTTCTGTGGTTTAATATCTTGGGTTTTTTTTTTTTTTTTTTTTTTTTTTTTTTTTTTTTTTTTTCAAACATACAAAACACTTACACTATACATGTTTTCATTACACTGTTACTTATTTTGTACTTTACATTCTTTAGTACATTACAGTAATTTGTACTTATCTGTATATATTGTTACGCCGACAAATTTCTACAAGCTATGTCTCAGGGACTGCCATACCGATACCGAATCAACTTATCTCTTTATATTATATTTGCTTACTATACACTATTTCTTTTATCGGTTTAAGTATTTAAGTATTTCGTCAGATGTGCAATTCAGTGAGACTTCACTGAATTGTCACCAAGGCGCAACATCCAAAACCCGAATACCAATACATCCTACAAACGCATTAGTTTGATACCGTCGATCCGTTAGCTTTTGCTGCCTTAGCCATGACACCATCTGCAAAAGTCATGAAAACAATACGATGATGAGCCATTAGTTCTTCAACGTTTTCTTTATTTATTGACAGACCCAACTTTTGTTCGCAGTCATATCTCTCTTTGGCGAACCGAGGGCAATGTTGCAGTATGTGCACAATCGTTTCAATACTGGTTCCATCACACACACAAGCAGGGGTCCCTGTCAGTTTAAATCTAAAAAGATACTCACGAATTCCTCCATGACCGGTAAATAATTGCGCTCTTAGGTTGTTAGGCGTTCCTATATTGGTAAGTATGCTGTAAGCATTCCTTATGTTTCCGAAAAACAGCCTGATGCCTCTGTCTTGATGGGTTTCAGTAATATATCGGTTTTGCCAATTCTCCAGAGTTGATTCCCTGATGGAGTACTTTGCATAGGACAGCGGGAAGTCGTCATAGGCTGGAGCAGTTTTCTTGTGCAGAGCAGCATGTTTCGCCAGCTCGTCGGCTCTCTCGTTTCCAGGGATACCAGCGTGAGCCTTAACCCAAAATAAGAGGATTTCACTACCCTGCAGCTTTGCTATTGCGATCGCCTGCTGGATCTGCAAAGAAATGGGGTTCCTCGTATTGGGGTCGGCTATAGATTCCAACGCTGATCTTGAGTCTGAGATTATATTGGCTGATATAGGTGGGTTTTTATTGCCAGCGTAGGAAATGGCACGCAGGATTGCAGTCAGTTCAGCCTGGAACACGGAGCAATAGTTTCCCAGTCTAACAGTGACCTTAGCCACTTCACCTTCTGTGCTCCAGCACGATACCGCAGCGCCAACCTTTCCCTCTATTTTGCTTCCATCCGTGTAGAGACATTGCCAGTTGTTGTCAATTAGGCTTAGGTCTTCCTCAGTTGCTATGTGCTGGAAGTCCAGTCTGTTACGATAAGCTGGATGTGGAAGTTCGGAGGGATGCACGCGTCTCTCCAGGCTTCTGCCAGGGAGTTCCTCCAGAGGTCTTCCTCTTTTCACTTCGTAGATTTGAAGATACTCTGTAGCTCGCATGTCCAGAGGAATTACTCTAGAAAGAACCGCCGCGGCAATGAGGGATGTTGTCCTGTGGGCTTTGGCAATTTTTATCGCGAACATCCGTGTGATGGAATCCAGACGTTTCCTAGCATAAGCTTTGCCGGCAATCTGAGCCCATGAGCTTGCAGCATATGTAACCACGGGTTCAACAACTCCAATGTAAATCATTCTGATTATGTTGGAGTTCAGTCCCCACTGGGCTTTTGCCGCTCGTGCAACCATTTTATAGATGTTAGCCGTCTTTTTCGTGACTTCTTCAAGATGCGGAAGGAAAGTAAGACCAGCATCTATTGTGAGTCCGAGGAGTTTAAGACGGCTAGTAAGAGTCAGTGGAGTGCCTAAAAGAATAAACTTTGGCTCGTCGTACTTGATCTTTTTAGTCACCACCATCGCTTGAGTTTTATGAGCAGCAAAACGCATCTTGAAGTTGCAACCCCACTGGGCAATGACAGCTAGGGCGTCATTGACTGTTTTTTCAAGCTCGACTGTTGTATCTGCCTGCGCCATGACTACGATATCATCTGCGTACGCCTGGACATGGGCTGTAAGTTTATCAGCCTCAATCATCAACGGGTCCAGTTGCACGTTCCAGAAGATCGGTCCACAAATGGAGCCCTGAATGCAGCCCTTGGTAGTTGGTTTAGAGACCGTTTGGTGCAGGTACTCTAAAGTGACACTTCTGCAAGACAGATAGCTGTTTAACAACCTCAGCGTCTTTACGTCCAGCCTCTTTTCTTGCAATTGATGCAGTATGGCAGGCCACCAGGCATTGTCAAACGCGCCCTCGATGTCCAAAGAAACTATGGCTACTAGTTTTTTAGATCGAAGTCCCCGCCGGATGTATTCGACAGTATCATAAAGAGCGTCTTCCGTTCCGCACTGAGGTCGAAAACCATACTGCCTCCTACTCAGCAAGTTTCGATTCTCCAGAAACCACGTCAGTCTATTAGCGACCAGTTTTTCTAGGACCTTCCCCAAAAGTGGAAGAAGCCCAATCGGGCGGTAAGATTTTGCTGCCGTGTAGGATGCTTTACCAGGTTTTGGAATAATTCTGATTCTGGCCTCTTTCCACATCAAAGGGAAATATCCCAACTCAAGGCACTTATTAAACATGGCAAGCTGGAGGTCTTGGTCGGACCGGTATGATGAGTAACAGATGTCCGCTGTGATGCCATCTGTACCCGGTGCTTTCTTGGGATGGAATCCTGCGTAGACTTGCTCAATTTCAACACAAGTAAACGGCGGGGTTTGTTCGTCTAAGGAGCTCAGGCTTTCATTGCTGTTAAATGTACGCGTCACTTTTTCTCGTATTGCCCTCTGATAATCTGAGTCTGTTGCAGGATCATCTGTAGGAAAGAAAGTCTCCGCAAGTAGTAGAGCCGAAGCTTCGGCTGACAACATTTTGTCATCCTGTGGGTCCCTCAAGACACTGGATTCGATTCTGCTAGTGTTCGAACAGTGACTAATGATTCTATTAGCACAGGTCCATACATCCTCTTCCTTCTGTCTGGTACAAAATTCCTTCCAGCTAGCGGTGAGGGTCAGCTCAATGTTCTTTTTATATGTTTCTCTGGCTTTTTGGTAGTCCGCGACGCAGAAAGGTCTTCTACGAGGGTTTGCCGAATGAATTTTACGACGGAGTGTTTTGACCTTCTGTTTCTCCCTCTCTAGTTCTTCGGTCCACCAATAGGGCTTTGTGAAAGGTTTCCATTGACCTAGTTTTGGAATAGCCTCATCACAAGCTTTGGTGATAGCTGCGGTATAGTTAGACACCAGGTCCTCTAATCGCTCCGAAGTTCTGCAGTTCTCAAACTCTCTCGTAGTAAGTCCCACTTGTCTTAGCTCCGACTTCAAGGTTTCCGAGAACTTACTCCAGTCAGCTTTTTTAACATTATAAATGCGGGTAGTAGGGTGTTTGACACGCAAGTCTAAAGTGTCTATCCTCAGCGCGTAGCTAATAGTCCTATGGTCAGTAATTATTGCAGATTCAGTGTCAACATTCCAGTCTGCTATCTTCGCCAGTAGTGAATCGCTGCAAGCTGCAATATCAACTATGCTGGCGTAAAGCTTATTGCCTCTGTGTATATGAAATGTTGGCACCGACCCCTGATTAAGCACGCTGAAATTGTTTTGTGCTAACAGATCTGTTACGGCAGCTCCTCGCCCGTCCTCAGTGTCACATCCCCACCAATAGCTAGTGGCATTGGCGTCACCCGCAATAATAATGTTTGGTGTTTCGAGAAGGTCAATAATTTGCTGGATTCTCCTGAGGTACGGCTCTAAGTCCCTGTCACCTTCTAGATAAAAATTTATTATGCCAACCTTAAAGTGGCCCATGTGCACAATTACGGAAGTAATGTTCCTACAGACTAATGATTGGCACATGACCACCTTCAAATTTGGATTTGTGATTACAATAGCCGATTTCACAGGATTTTCTTTAGAGCCTGATGTATCCTGTATATTAATGTGGGGTGAAGACAGGATACCCCTTGCCCCGACGTAGGGTTCTTGAAGAAGAAGGATATCAGTGCGGGATTTTAGTGCGTCAGCCAATGCTTCCTTAGTAGCAGCCAAACCGCGACCGAGGTTGACTTGCCTGAACTTTATCCACCCTAGTGAGCCCTTAGCAATATCTGACAGCTGTTCTTGCAATTCGGTCCCATTTTAGCCACTCTGGACATTCACTAGAATACGCTGGATGCAAGACACTGTTTCCGGAGTTCTTTTTAGAGCAGTTTACGCATTGGGGGGGCCCACAGCGATTGGAGCACTCCCGGGTATCGTGCATTCCAGCACAGTAGCCACACACCAACTGCGATTGGCAGTCTCGAGCCAGATGGCCGAAACCTAGGCAGCTATAACACTGGACTATCGGAGACTGATCTGCAGCCACCACTACCTGGTACCCCAGCTTCACTCGCTGTCCATTCAGTCGCTGCCATAGGCTGGAGTCCACCTCCAAAATAACGTTGGTTGTGGCAGTTGTCCTTCCTTTCGTCCTTCTTATGACCTTGACGGTCATTTGATCTGTCGTCACTCCCTCCAAGAGATTGGCATTTTGTTTAATAATTGCCGATTCTATGTTTTTGTCATCAAGGTCTTTTATAACCCCGACCAGACGGATTTGAGGATTCTTCGGAGGAGGAGTCAAGACAGAAAACTCTTTGCCTGCGTTTTTAATTGCCCTAGTGAGGGTTACCCTATCGCTCTCGGAGGCACAGCCGATAGAAACCTTTTGGTTACGGAGCTTACGCATGCGACTTACCCCCACCCCCAGTTCCACAACGTCGATCTTTGATTTAATAGACTTTATTAAATCTTCGCTGGTATGGCGGGGGTCAATAGACTCCACTATCAGGTTATGGTTAGGGGTGTACAAGGCCTCTGCATAAGACCTATTCGATAGGCTGCGCTCAGCGCGCACATCTTGCGTGTTAGCAGTCTTTTGACTTGTAGGCTTCGGCGTAGCGTCTGTGTTTTCCCATTTTTCAATAATACCTCTCAGGTGCTCCACAGAGGTCCTGACCGGAGCCACCGCCTCCACCGTAGTGTCCTGGAGCTCCTTCACATCTCTTCTTAGTTCCTCCACTTTTGATCCAAGTACTTTAGCAGATTCATTAGATGACAGCGTCCCTTGCACCGTCAGTAAACCCTGTTGTACTCCAGTTATAATTTCCCGAGTCTCACTGCATACTGCCAATATCTGACTAACGTCGGGGGTGGCTGGAGACGAGCAAGGGGTGCCCAGCACTGCTTCCTGCATCGCTAATCTGAGATCATCCGCACAGAATATTCCACGATCGGCCGCCTCCGCCCGATGTCGAGTGAGTAGCTCCAGATCCTTTCTGATTTGAATCAACTCCTCCCGAATTACGCCCATGTCCGAATCCTGTCTCTGTGTTGACTCAACGGTAGCCTGCATCACAGAGGGCTGTGCCTGTTTGAGTGCCGCTCTGAGGGGCTCCAGTTCCGCAGATATGTCCGCCACCTTTGTAAGTACTGAGCTCATCATCTGAGGGGACTCTCTGAGTGCAAGCTCCGTATCGTGCTTAAGAGTTTTTATAGGCTCACACGCATCAAATAATAAGATTTGACGGAGAGCCTCAATGTCCCTTGTCAAACGCTCAATTCGTTCCTCAAGCCTCCTGTACTCGGCGAGTGCCCCTTCCAAGGCACGAGCATGCTTCTGAGCATGTCTCTCCCTATCCTTTGCAATAACCGCTTTGACACGGTGGGCCTCCGTCATATGAAGATTTCGGGAGTCTGAGAGTTTTAGAACCATCTCGTACATCAAGTGCAAGGCTGAGACGACATTTTCCCTGATCTCCCTCTTCAGATTTCCCGATTTCTCTAGCTCCAGTTTAGCGCTTTGAAGGACCGCACCAGCTTGGCGTGGCATCTCACCAAGCACAATCCGCCTGCCATCCACAGTTCTAGTCGAGTCGCAAGAAATCACTGACGCGTCAGAGTCACACTCGTCAGCTTCTAGTCCCAGCGACTCGACCATATCAGGCGGATTCAGGACATCCACAGGGCCCGCCGCTCTTGCTTGTCTAATCTGGGCCTGTATTCGCAATTCTGTAGGAGCCAATCTCGGTCCAGAAACCGGTGGACCACAAATTCCCTCCCTTATAGGTGTAGATGAGAGTGGAGGAGACGGAGACGGCTCTTCTGTTTCCGCCTTCAACAAAGTGGCAACAAGGCCCTCCTGTGAACTCGGCTCCGGCACTTCAGGTTCCTCACGAAAGGCATCATCACCACCAGCCAAGGTCATCAGGTCCAAGGCGTCCGACTCCGCAGACACGGCCATCTCAACAGCCGCCCGAGGCGGGTCTGCCGATATCGTAGTTTCGCGATTCAAAGTCGAGGGTTTTCCGGTCCTTGGTTTGCCACGGTTCGGTAACAATTGCAAAGACTGCGCTGCCACTCTCACCGGTCGCTTGGATGGTGGTACATTACGAGACATACTGAGCACAAATACCGAAATACAGAAACCTGATCAAAAGGCGTGAATTGCACCTCGTCTAAAATGTATAAAAATTAAAAATAGAATTTATTAAGCGTTAGTGTTCAAAACCTCCCGTTCCAGCCCTTAAACTTAAAAACGTCAAGCGGCTCCCAAGAACCAGCTTGATTGAAACAAAAGAAAATTTTAGCTGATTCGGCTTGGTACCGTCCTTCTACGCCTAGATTTAAATCCCACACCTTAATCGAACGTCAGGAGGCTTCCAAGAACCAAACTCTTAAAAGAAAGAAAAAGGAAGACAATTTTTTTTTTTTTTTTTTTTTTTTTTTTTTTTTTTTTTTTTTTTTTCCCACGTAGAGTCAATCTCTACCCACGGCCAGACAGGTCTCTCTGAGCCCTTTCCAATGAACCCAAACACGACTACTCTAGCCCGAAGGGTTCCTGAGAAAACCCGCCCCAAAAATCTGGTTGCCAGAGCAAGATGGCGCCCAGAATCCGGTTGTCGGTGGTTTTCTCCGGAACCGTATGTCCGAATCCCACCGTGCTTGGGCTCGCCTGGATGGGCTCGTCAAGGCCTATAGAGTCTAGTGGGTTTCAGGCCTGAAAAATTTTGGTTCCTGAAAACTCCTGAAAAATATTTTTTCGGGTAGGGATTGGCCAGGCAAAGCCCCCAAAGAAAACCCGAATCTTCTACGACCACCGGTTTGGAAGCTACACTAGTTTTAAAAACGGTTTGACAGCTACAGAACTGTCAATGCCAATTTTTAAACCGCTTTAACTCGCCTCCCACCGGTCGCAAAAGAGTCGAGTTTGGGCTCGTTTGGCTTGGCTTGTTGCGCTCTGACGTGCAAAGCGGTTTTCAGGCGCCTGAAATTTTTCAGCGCCAAAGGGTCGGCAACCAGATGGATCAGGTAGAGTCTGTCTCCCCAAACACCAATACGAAATCGGCAACTCTCTGCGACCACCAGACCCGGAGCTATGGTAAGCTAAAGTTTTTCAAGATGGCTGCCCAGCTGTCAAAAGTCGACTTGAATTAGCTATAACTCCGCATCCGAAGGTCCCACAGAACTGCGGTTTCGAATGTGATGCCAGGCTTGACTTTCCCTATCCGCCCAAATTGGTTTCAGGCCTGAAAAATTTCAGGTCCTGAAAACGCCTGAAAACACTAAAACAATTTTCTACCCTGAATTCCAGTGAGAATAGTGGAAACCCGAGGTTTTTGCGACCAATAGCTTCGAAGATAATCGAAGTTATGTACAGCAACCAGAAAAACCAAGATGGCTGCTAAATGCTATCTTTTTTATTCCTGGAGCTATTGGGAGCAAATTTGGGCTTAAATTTAACACAATACACTGTCTGAAGATGATTCTGGTGTTAATTTTAATTTATTTCTATTTATATAATAATTATATCGAAAAATAAGAAAAAATGCTGTAACTTTGTAACAGATAGAGATAAAAATATGGTAAAAATTTTAGAATTTGTCAAAAATACAGGACTTTTTAGTTAACATGCAAAAAATTAAATTTTTAATATTTATTTATATAAAACTTTTGAAAATGTGATAAAAATTGAAAAAACTTAATATTTTAAAAAATCAAATAGATAAAAATCTTAACTTTATATAGGCTTCTTCTTCAGACGAGCGCGCAGCAGGATCCGTAGTAAAAAAGGGGGGTCCTGCCTGAAGATTTTTCAGGACAGGAGGACAAAGTTTCAAACTTCGCAGGTTATTTATTCCGTTTCTAATGAAGGTAAAAATCTTGTCTAAGCGGTATAATCCTTCTTCTGCTGTGTAAATTATGCAGCCAAAAAATCAGGTTCCTGTGATGTCCAGATCCTCGACCTCGTGGTCGAAATTGAGGTTATATTTTTTGGTTTTCCTCTGTTTTCTCCGCAGTGCGCTGCCGGTTTCCCGCAAAAAAGGTGTCGAAAGATGCGGCTCGACGCAATCCAAAAGAATGCGTTTAAACGAGCAAGATCCCAGCTGTGGTTCCAGAGTTATTAGGCTCCGAAGGTTCCAAAATTCCACGTTTCTTCGGTTTTTCCTCAAAAACTTTTCAGTACGAGTTTTCCGGAAAAAACTTTTTACACCATTGGATGCACGACACAAAAACAAAAATTTTGATGTATAGCACAGCTAGTTTGCGCGAAAAAATACCAATATTTTTAATTTTTGAACGCGGAGCGACTCCAAAACCGATCCGATCACCACGAGGGCTGCGGGGGGACTCTGCGGATGTTGGCCCTTGCTTCCACCGCAAGGGCGTGGAGGGCTTCGGGGTTCACGACTGCTTGGAGAGCTGCCATGGAGTCGCTATATATAGCGAACGCCGTCTCGGTCCTTCGGAGGACTTCCTTCGTTGCTTTGCAGAGGGCCAGAAGCTCAGCCTGGTAGACGGTACTGTAGGACGGCAAGGCAAGCTTGAGGGCCTTGGTCTCCGCGTCGCCGGTCCACACCGACAGTGCGGCGCCGACTTTGCCCTCAATCTTGCTGCCGTCCGTGAAAATACGCACCGCGTAATTGCGGTGCTCGTTGTATTGTTCCTCGTCTACCAGGCGTCGCAGTGCAATAGCCCTCTGCTCCGCCGGATGTGGCATCTGCAGTGCCGATACCACTCGCTCGATCTCCCGGCCTCTTAGCGCTGGATGGGGCACCCCTCTCTTGGCCTCGTACAGCGAGGCTGCCTCCCGAATCCGGAGATCAAGAGGGAGTATCCCAGCCAGCACCAATGCTGAGTTTAGAGAGACCGTGCGATAGGCTCGGCACAGTTTCTGCGCGAAGCTCCTCTGGACGGCGTTCAGCTTCTTCTGCAACCCGACTTTGTTGGCGGCCGACGACCACGCGCTCGCCGCGTACAGGATAATAGGCTCCACTGCAGCCGTATAGATGCAGCGGATAACCTCGGGATGGAGACCCCAACCGACCCTAGCGGCCCGCGACAGCTGCTTGTAGATGCCGATGGCTCGGGAACAGACGTTTGCGACGTGAGTGTTGAATGTCAACTTGTGATCGATGGTGAGTCCGAGCAGCTTGATCTCGTCCGACATGCCAATGTCTACCCCGCCCATCTTGAGACATGGGGTGTCATGCTTCAATTTGCGCGTGACCAGCATTGCTTTAGTTTTGTGCGGCGCAAACCGAAGCTTATTCTTGACACCCCATGCTCGCACGTACTCGAGGGCGACATTGGCATCCCTCTGGACTTCAAGTGCGGTCTCCCCATCGAACACAAGAACAATATCGTCCGCAAACGCCTGGCAGTACACTCCCATTGACTCCAGAGCCCTCAAGAGAGGATCCAGCACAAGATTCCAAAATATGGGACCACCGATAGACCCCTGGACGCATCCCTTCTCGGTCCTGGATTCGTACTCCGCTCCCGCGTATCTGACCTTCACCACCCTCTCGGTCAAGTAGCTGTCTACCACCCGCCTCAAGTTCACTGGACACTTTTCCTCAGCCAGACGGACTCGTATGGCTGGCCACCATGCGCTGTCAAAGGCCCCCTCAATATCCAGGGACACAATCGTGACGAGTCTCTTTGCATTGAGTCCGCCACGAATGCGCCCCATTAGGGTGTAGAGGGAGTCCTCGGTGCTTCGCTGGGGCATGAATCCGTACTGGCGAGTACTCATCCGTGACAGCAGATGAAACTTGAGTCGGGTGACAAGCAGCTTCTCGAATACCTTTCCGAGAACAGGCAAAAGCCCAATTGGCCTGTATGATTTTGGGGTGGTGTAGTCTTCTTTCGCGGGCTTGCGGAGCACGACGACCGTAGCCTCTTTCCAGGACCGTGGAAAGTATGCATGCGCCAGGCACTTGTTCATTAAGTGCAGAATCAAGTCTGGGTCTTGACTGATCGTGTGGCCCCATATGTCCGCCGTCAGACCGTCGGAACCGGGGGCTTTTTTGGGGTTGAACGAGGAGACTGCGCGCTTTAGCTCATCGAGTGTGAAGGGAGGATCCGAAGGTTCACTTTCGTCTCCCCCGTTCACCTCTTCGGCTCGTTGCCGCACTCGTTTGTGCTCCTCGTTATCCCCCTCCAGACGGTCTTCTGGATAGAATGTCTGTGCCAGATACCTCGCTGAGGCCTCCGGGTCTAGGGTCCTGCCGTCCCTTACCATCGGCACATCCTCCTCCCTCTTCTCCGTCCTGCGGATGACCCGGTATACGCCTTCCCACAGGCCTTCCCTATCCTGCTTCTCGCAGAACCCCTTCCAGCTCTCGATCTTTGCCTGGACTACTGCACGTTCGTACTCTTCTTTCTGTTTCAGGTACTCCTCAACAACCTTTGGTCTACGGACTGGCGCTGCACAGCGAATCCTCCGCTTCTTGGTGACCACTTGCTTCTTTAGACTGGCGAGGTCGTCAGACCACCACGGCACATTTAGCTTCTCTGCGTTCTTTTTCCTGGGTATCACGGCTGCACAGGCGTCTCGCACAGCGGTTGTAAGGCCTTCGACTACCAGGTCTATCTTTTCCCTACTGTCAATGTCTTCGGACAGACTGGGGCTGTTGTTCCTTTGCATAATTTGGCGCAGTTTCTTACGAAACTGCGCCCAATTAGCTTTTTTGGTGTTGTAGATCCTGGTAGTCCGGTTAACCGTAATACCCGAAGACTTTTGTAGAAGAACGCAGAACTCTATGCCGTTGTGGTCCGAACCCGTCAAATCATCGACTACTCGCCAGCCGTTGGTCACCGTCAGCATATCCGCCGTGCAGGCTGTGACATCGACGCAGCTCGTGTAACGTCTGTTGCCACGAACTACGTCGAAGGTTGGAGTTTCCCCTGTGTTGAGTACGGTTAGGTTAGGTTAGGTTAGGTTAGGTTAGGTTAGGTTAGGTTAGGTTAGGTTAGGTTAGGTTAGGTTAGGTTAGGTTAGGTTAGGTTAGGTTAGGTTAGGTTAGGTTAGGTTAGGTTAGGTTAGGTTAGGTTAGGTTAGGTTAGGTTAGGTTAGGTTAGGTTAGGTTAGGTTAGGTTAGGTTAGGTTAGGTTAGGTTAGGTTAGGTTAGGTTAGGTTAGGTTAGGTTAGGTTAGGTTAGGTTAGGTTAGGTTAGGTTAGGTTAGGTTAGGTTAGGTTAGGTTAGGTTAGGTTAGGTTAGGTTAGGTTAGGTTAGGTTAGGTTAGGTTAGGTTAGGTTAGGTTAGGTTAGGTTAGGTTAGGTTAGGTTAGGTTAGGTTAGGTTAGGTTAGGTTAGGTTAGGTTAGGTTAGGTTAGGTTAGGTTAGGTTAGGTTAGGTTAGGTTAGGTTAGGTTAGGTTAGGTTAGGTTAGGTTAGGTTAGGTTAGGTTAGGTTAGGTTAGGTTAGGTTAGGTTAGGTTAGGTTAGGTTAGGTTAGGTTAGGTTAGGTTAGGTTAGGTTAGGTTAGGTTAGGTTAGGTTAGGTTAGGTTAGGTTAGGTTAGGTTAGGTTAGGTTAGGTTAGGTTAGGTTAGGTTAGGTTAGGTTAGGTTAGGTTAGGTTAGGTTAGGTTAGGTTAGGTTAGGTTAGGTTAGGTTAGGTTAGGTTAGGTTAGGTTAGGTTAGGTTAGGTTAGGTTAGGTTAGGTTAGGTTAGGTTAGGTTAGGTTAGGTTAGGTTAGGTTAGGTTAGGTTAGGTTAGGTTAGGTTAGGTTAGGTTAGGTTAGGTTAGGTTAGGTTAGGTTAGGTTAGGTTAGGTTAGGTTAGGTTAGGTTAGGTTAGGTTAGGTTAGGTTAGGTTAGGTTAGGTTAGGTTAGGTTAGGTTAGGTTAGGTTAGGTTAGGTTAGGTTAGGTTAGGTTAGGTTAGGTTAGGTTAGGTTAGGTTAGGTTAGGTTAGGTTAGGTTAGGTTAGGTTAGGTTAGGTTAGGTTAGGTTAGGTTAGGTTAGGTTAGGTTAGGTTAGGTTAGGTTAGGTTAGGTTAGGTTAGGTTAGGTTAGGTTAGGTTAGGTTAGGTTAGGTTAGGTTTTTTTTTTTTTTTTTTTTTTTTTTTTTTTTTGTGGTGGCGGGAATGGAAAATCCATCATGGACACCCAGACCACCCCATATAGGAGCAGTCTGGGTAGTGCCGGACTCCTACCGGCTAAAAACCACTCCCGCCATGCGAAAGGCCCCTGCCATCAAGTTTCGCAGGGTTTTTGTTAGGGCTGCAGAATTTTGTCGTCTAAAACTTAGTTGCTTACGGTATAATAAATATGATAATAATAAATAATTTCTTTGATTATAATTAAATATGCCATTTCTTATATTAAAACCGATTTCATTTATTGTACTAGTGTAATTAATAAATATATAATTAAAATTTGAATACTAA